>JASANE010011639.1:0-11137 GCA_030248225.1 Trileptium ribeirensis
TTCAACCGTCACATGACTCACCAACCGCCGATCTCCGCCGGCGGGGGGGAGGGGCAAAACCCTCATTTTATATCTACTGTGGAGCGATACTCCCATGAGATCGTTGGGCTCGCCATCAAGGGGCGATTCGCACAGATTATAAAACGTCTAAGTTAGCGAGAGTTTTGCAAAGGTGTGGGCGCTTTTATCGGTTGTACCTAATTAACAGATGGGTGGACGGAGACCTGCTGGTCATATATGAGGATATCTTGACTTTAATTAGATGATTGATTAGATTTGATCTGTTTGATCACTATTCTTGATTGCCCACACTTGAATTGAAAATTAAAATTCTGTGTATTTTATGCCCACTATTTCTTACAACCTAAACTGGGGCACCTTAATGGGCTATAGCTTGCTAAGGGAAGTACTGTCCAGATATCCTTTGCATTCGCCAGGACCAGACAAGTTGACAGAGGGGGTCACATGTATATTTTTAAGATTAGGGTTCAAATACAGAAAAATTGCAAGACAGGTGGAATTTTAAGTCAATTTTTGCAGTAAACATTATAAAATAATCACAAAACGGAGGGTCAAATCGTATAACGGCTTGGTGGGTAAGCGGATCCGCTTGGGCTCGTTAGATTCCTCAATGAGTGGGCTAGATAATGACGTATTGAACTCCCACCTGGTGAACTCCATTGAGGAACAGGAAGGGTCGTAATGGCGACTTTCAAGCGATTTATATCGATGACCTGAAGACAAAAATTTTAGCTGCTCTTCTTAGGTGAACCAAAGTGTGCAACAGGACCTAGCAGTGTGCATTAGTTATCCCATGGTATGGCGTATCTGACATTATATGTAACCCCCGCGAGGGGCGCATTGTTCGCTACAAAAAGGAGGTCACAAAGACGATGGTTAAATGAAGCATTTTAAGATTGGTGATTAGCGAAAAACGGTGTAGCGAAGGAAATGTTCGAGTAGAAGCCTAAGTAAGTAGTGATGAAGTCGTAGCTGTAAATCTAAATACTGACTATAGTCTATAGTGTAAAACCAAAACTCCATCAAGGAAAGGAAATGAGATAAGTTGCTTTGCTGTTTACAAATTACACATATATACGCAAAGCAAGCGGTATAAGGTTTAAGCAATTAAAATAACACATATACTTACAATTGATTCGGCTTCGGTAAGTTCTATCTTTTAGACCTGGCGCAACTATCTCAACTATCGATTTTCAAGTAGCTCTCGCTGCTCCGCCTTAACCTCGTGTGCCAACATTCTGACTTTACTACTCGTGCCAGTAGAAGCGGAAGGCTACTGCGCTGGATCAACCCGGAACTAACGTCGTTTACGTGTGTTCTCTGGAGTGGCTCTGGTGTTCTCTCATCGTAGTCCTCCGCTTTAGCATGCTTATCTCACCCTATCTTTGCGAGCGTTTAAGTTAACCGCACTTCCATGGAGGCTTCTCCACCTCAGCTTACTATTTAAATTTACGACGTTACTGATATTATTTAAGGCTACTACCAAACATTTAGCTTTTGATAAGCTATAATAAATACAGTAGGATTATAAATCAAGCGTCGCTGGATCCTAATCCTCCTTTTATATTTTTAAGGGGCCGAAAAGGACTTTTTGCTTTGGGTCTGAAAGGTGAGCTTACGTGCTAAGCGGTTACTGGTTTCCGTGAATATTATGCGTTCTAGTCAAGGCTATAGTGCCATGGTAAAAGCACAATTATTTATACAATAAACAACGTAAACATGTAAATATGAAAGAGATACATAAGATAAATAAAGGCAAAAATATCCATAAGTGGTTCACGACAACTTTTTCGTTAAATATAATAAATAGCTACGAACAGAAGCTGAATGTTCTTGGCATTAATTACCCTCGTTTTCCTTTATCCGCAATTGCTATGCTTACTTAACTTCAAAATCGCAATAATACAAGATTGTTAACCATGGATGCTGTCCTTTTAGACAGGAATAATCAGGCAGTGTTCGACCCAGCGAAGAAAAAATACAACCCATGATTCGCCAATCTGGAGCTCCAGAATTTCAGTTCCATTGGTTTCAGTTTCCCACGCGTCCGGTTCCATGCCAAAAAAACGGGCAATAATAATCTGTAACAATATGACAAATGCCCTCCAGCTGTGATATTGGTGTGCCCATCCAGTTTATTATTGGTGCTTGTAGTGTATTATTGGTGCCCCCTCCAGTGTGATAGTGGTGCTCCCTCCAGTTTGATATTGGGGTCCCCTCCAGTTTGATATTGGGGTCCTCTCCAGTTTGATATTGGTGCCCCCTATAGTTTGATAGTGGTGCACCGCTGCAGTTTGATAATGGACCCCCAACCCTCCAATTTGATATTGATGCCCCTCTCCAGTTTGATATTGATGTCCCCTCTAGTTTGAAATTGTTGGCGCCTCCTGTGTGACATTGGTGCCCCTCCAGTTATGATATTGCTGTGCGTCTTCAGTTTATTATTGGTGCCACCTCCAGTTTAGTATTGGTGTCCCCTCCAGTGTGATAGTGGTTCGCCCCTCCAGTTTGATATTGGGGTGCCCTCCAGTTTTATACTGGTGCGCTCTCCAGTTTGACGGTGGTGCCCCACTCCGGTTTGATAGCGGTGCCTCACCAGTTTGATATTGGTGCCCCTCCAGTTGTGATATTGATGTGTCCCTCCGTTTTGATATTGGTGCCCCTCCAGTTTGATATTGTGCTATCGTGATGTCCGTCTAATGGCGTTTTTGAGGAGTTTTTGGGCTATAGTTTTTCAGGATGTCGTTTTAGGCGACTGATGTTAGTGGATGTGGTCTTAGGTACCATTCGATGCGTGTTCAGACTAATAGTACAGAAACCTGACATGTTGACTTTGTGTCGAGTTATGGGTCAAAAAAAGAACATGTTTTGTCAAAAATGAGCCGAGCTTAGAATTTTTACTTAGGTGTACAAATTTTTAGATTTTGGATTTTTTGTCGTTAGGTCTGTTTTTTAATATATTTGTACGTGTGTCAACCCGGGAATAACTGGAACCGAAATTTACCGGAACCTGAACCAGCAACCGGAACCGTCCATTGAAATCGGAACCTTGTCTTCGAAACATATATAGTAAAACAGATGAACGACAAAATGAAGGCACAGTGGATTTAAAATAAATTAAAAATAAACCTTACATTAAACTTAATGAAATGCGATGACATTATTGCTTCTCTGGGACTTTGAAGAGGCTGAGAAGCTAAAATATTTATTTATCGATCAAGGTGTCAGTTTTTTGGATTCCCAGCGAAAAAAATGCCTTCCGCTGTACAGGCTTGCGCAAACTGTGTCAAACTGAATGTTCTTGTAACGCGTGGAGCGTAGGCTAGACAATTTCGCTCTGTCTCCAATCCCCTCTTTTTAGTAGATGTACGTAGTTACATGTAGGGATGTGGAGCGGAGCGCTTCGGAGCGCTCCGCTCCGCGCTCCGGGGGGTGGGGCGGAGCGGAGCGCCCAAGCTATGACTAAATCGGAGCGCGCTCCGGAGCGCGGAGCGCTCCGCTCGAAAGTGGAGCGCTGCGCATGAAAGTGGAGCGCTCCAATATTTTGGTGCGCTCCGGCTCAAAATTCAACGATTTTGAGATGCCAACAACCTTTTTGTTGTTTTTAAGTCAAATAGATGTTTTATACGTAAGCTAGCTCCTAACTTTATGAAACCAAAAACTGTCCACCTGAGATACTTGCCGGCCGACACACACAAATGCATTGCGTACCTAACATACAATTATTGTGAGCAGCTATATATAGGTAATAACTAAAATGAATTTAAAAAAGCAAGAAAAATGCTATTATATATTACATAAATAATTGTTGTATTTCGTTCGTAAACATGTGTTCATATTAACCTATCTACTGAGTTGGAGCTGTAATCAATTATTTTTTACTAAGAAATTGATCACAATGTTTTTCGTTTGTTTGGTTGTGCATGTGCTAAGTATAATTCGGTATAAATTTATGTGTTTGATAGCTGGCGCCAGAAGTCTCATCGGGTCTGAATTACCGGACCCGACGCGACTTACAAGTTTTTGTTTCCTTGGGCCCATATGAGCTGAGGTGGTGCGAAGATTCTCAGGGGATGGGGGGACTAGTTGCCTCCATATTTTTGGGTGGGGGACGTAAAGGGCTCTGTCCCCATTCCCCACTTCTTATAAAAAGATGCGGCATATCTAAAGTACTGCAAATGTTTGTTCAAAATTATGCATGTTCGCGTCCTAACAAAGAATAAAATCTTATGGTCAGACCAGAACCGTGGCTAGGGATGTGAGTGCCCCACCCCTAAACTCATGTGAGGGGCTCCATAAATTTTGAAAATGCAAAATTTTCTACAGATTATTGCGATTCAAGTGTCTTCAAACTTTGTGAGGGCATTTTAGGTGTGAGGGGCCCCCCAACTGGGGGTATGTGGGGCCCTTGCCACGTCCCTGGGCCAGGTACACGTAAAGTTTCGTTTCCATAAGATGTCATTAAACACGAAAGAAGTCTTTCAACCATATATTGTTTGTTAAAGGGTATGCGAAGTGCATTTATAGCAGTTATGCATGAGTAAACTTAACGTGCGCCCCTACCATCCTCTTTTGACACCATGTACAAAATTTTGTTCGCGAACAAAACCATTATTACAATACCAATACTGGAATTTATATCTTTTGGTTCAGGAACGTTAGTTCCAGGATGGTTTATGTCGAGAACGACACACACATAATCAGTATAGGTACCCAGTTTTGTAAAAAATAACGCACCTGATACCGAGTACGCATATGCTCTTAAGCCGTGTGCATTCATGAAATCGAGTTTGACGTTATTTATACAAAAGAATATAGAATTTGTAATTTGTTAGAAACGCTGGCGCTACCGCTGTGAGGTTTAAAAAGCTGTTCGAAATTCGAAAGCCATTCAAGTTGTAGTAATTTCTTATTTATATATATATATATATTGCACTACATGTGAAATATTACAGGAGGTCTACACACACCTGAGGTCCGGCCCATCCTCCCACGACGAAGAAAAACAGGGATTACTTCCTGCCCCGCAGTGAAAGCCGAACCCATTAGCGAAAATATGGAGCTTCTAACCACCGACCCAACTGGAAAAATTTGGCCGTTGACGAGGTTACCCACCCGGTTTTAGAAAGCTTTTACCTAGTTTTTACACACCACGTAGTGACGAAAAAGTTGTGATGGTGATGATGGCTCTTCAGCCAGTGGCAGATTTTACTATATATCTAAGTGGATCAGAGTACGTTACGGGTAGCGCCCTTTCGGCCACCGTTGTTGCAATGAAACGAAGGCTTCAGAATCACCCGGCAGGGACGTTAGCGCATATAAAACGGGGAAAAGAGATCATTGCCGGTTATCTGGACAAATATTACAATAACGGCTGCGATATCATCAACACAATGACTTATGTGGATCCTAGATTCAAGTCCTTTGCCCACAATATTGCAACGAAACATGCTACCGAACAGCTGATCGTGACACATTTACAGAAAATAGTTGAAGAAATGCAGATCGGTCGGGCGTCAACTAAGCCAATTGCTTTAGAAAATCCAGCAGACGAACGGGCAAGCGAAGGACTGAGCGGATTACTGGGTGACATGTTTGCGGTTGATGAATGTACTATGCCGAAAACTCCCAATGAGATTGCAAGTATGGAATTAGCTGCGTACCAGAGGATCCCAGGCAACAGCGTCAACGACAATCCGTTGGATTGGTGGCGTTTCCACGAAAACGAGCTTGCCTCACTTCGCAAAATTAGCAAAGAACTACCTTTGTATTGTTGCAACAAGTGTCCCTAGCGAGTGTCTATTCAGTATTGCCGGTGAAACCATATCGGAAAATCGGAATCGTTTACTACCACAAAATGTGACGAAACTAGGGTTTCTTCATGATAATTTGGGGAGACCACACCTACCACAGTACCAAAGAATGTGGAGTTCTTGCTTCTGCAAGTCGTGTCGACGGCTTATCGAATTGCGAGGAATGGTCAATGACGACGATGAGCAATAACTAAACAACATATGGAGTAGTAGTAGTAGTAGTTTTGTGGCGGCGGTCATGAAATTCACCCCCACTCCTTTCCAGGTTTGTTGCCTTCATTGATTTAAAAGAGCACGGCGGGGCGGCTATTTCCGTCGTACTCCGATAGGCGCTGTTCGGAAGTTGAGATCCTTGTTGCCAATTTTCCCAACGTCGCCCAGGCCCCGTTGAGCAATCTTGCCAAGGGTTGATCCCTTGCCCACTAGTCACCACAGAAGGTTTGCTCATTGACACTGCATGAAGACATTAAGGAATATCGCGATAGTACACAGAACCAACAGTTGCGAGATGACGAGGAACAGCAAGCTATCCTGCTTGACCTCCGCAAGGCGTACCCAAGGGTGTGTAAGCCAATGCTGTGGGGTCTACTACGGCGATACGGAATGCCGTCCCCCGTCATCGAAAAACTGCAGGATTTACATGAGTGTACGAAGTACCGTGTCATTGGACCAAGAAATCTCAGCACCCAATGGTATCCACAGCGTGGCCTACGTGAAGGCTGTCCTACGTCGCTCATCCTTTTCAACGTGTATCACCAAGCATGCATGCGAATGGCAGAAAAGACGCGGGAAGTTACAGCAAGCCGACAGGGAGTCATTTGCGGCACCCCATGGAGCTACATTCCCGGAAATCGACTGCCACCACAACGAAGAAACCAATACAACTCCGAAGCAAAGAATGTCAATATCAGATGCTCACTTTTCGCCGATGATACGACATTGGTAGGAAATAAAGCTGAGCTAACACATGCTTTGGAGGTGTACAAAGAAATAATGGGGGCGTTCGAAGAGAAGACAAATGACGCTAAACAGGAGACATTGGAACTGGGAAAACCGGAGGGTAACGACATACGAATGCTTGGAACGTGGGTTGGGTGTGCTAGTGACACCAGACAGCGCATACGACGTGCAACATGTTGCTGGGCGAAAATCCGACGGCGATTTATGAAAAGCAAACTAACAAAGCGGACGCAAGCAAGAGTAATCGAAGCCTGATGTGAGACCACGATGTTGTTCAACGCGGGTATTCGGCCGTTCTACAAATCAGACATCAAACGAATGCAACAGGCGCTCGATAAAATGTATCGTTACGTCTGGAGCTCTAAAACGAAAGAACCCCTGCGCGAAATGCAAGAGCTCCAATTGAATATGTATGACGTAAGACGGCAACTGGGTGTCACATCGGTTGCTATCAAGGTCGAAAAAACTCATCTCACGCGACTGGGCCATGTGTTACGCATGGACGACGAGAGACAAACGAAAAAAGTGACGCTCGGTTGGTATTCAGAGTTGGAAACAATCGCGAAATGCCGTAAGAAGAAGAACAACACCATCGATTATTGGAGGAAACTGCTGAAAAGAGCCGGAATAAAAAGCCATATGGTCTCATGGCTTGCAAACGACCGTCTAAGATGGAAAACGGTTATCAACGAGAGAATCGAGGCTATGCGACAACAAGAAGACGAACGGTGCAAACAACAACAACACCCCCACAACAACTTGATGAACAACGGTCGCCACAACAACAACTTCAACGACCGGTATGCCCCTACCCGGGATGTCAAAAAGAATGCAAGTCTGAAAGCGGACTAGCTATTCATATGAAGCGGATGCACGTAAACGGCGAACACGTATTGTTCACGTGTAACAAGTGTGATGACCAGTTTAAACAAGAAGCGACCCTAAAAATCATCAGAAAACTTGGGACGGTGACCGAACGATCGACGGTAGGAAAATATGCTTAGGTTGCAAGCAAATGTTCGCAAAAAACGGTTTCAAGAAGCACAAAGAAAGGTGCAGCCTTCGAAAAAACGCTGCCATCCCGACAGCTGCAACTTCAGAAATAACGGCAACTGATACCGCAGTAACAGCGAGACCACCGACCGCCCGAAAGTATCAACCGAAACTGAAACAATGCGAGCTGTGCCTACAAATGAAAAGCGCGACAAATATGTCACGTCATCAGAAGTCGTGCGGTGGACGCGGTCAACAGTGAAACCACAACAACCCCACCAATTCAGGTTACACCATACCCATCAGGGCGACAAACGGTGAGAAGGAAGAAGGAAGGAACATTTGGATGAAGAAGTGGCAAAATTGCAACAGTAATGTACTAACTAATCAGGAATACTGTATAGCGAGTGATCCATAGAACAAGTGTTGTAAAAATGGCACTACAGTATTGATAGCCGGTGATAGGTGTACTACCACATATATGAAAAGTTAGATCATTGAGCATAGTAAAATGTTCTACTGACGATAGTTTCCGCACAGAAACTTTACTGCTGAAACAAAATCTATCAGATCAAGGATTCCCTCACGCATTTATATTAGACACTAGCCCATACTTAAGGTGGTCACATTATGCGTTGCATTCCATTAGGTATATTGGTGGTACATATTGTTACATTGGTACAATGAACAAATACAATGCTTGGTGCGTCCATCAAACATTATCCTTCGTATCTGTATGAAAATAAGAAATAGCTAAATGTTGTAAAGCTTTAGCCTAGCGGCTAGGGCTTAATATGGTTACATATCGTATAATGAGGTTACAAGTCTAATTCGTAGAGTATATTTCGGGGCGGAGCGATCCGGAACGGAGCGGAGTGACCCGCTCCGGGGGGTGGAGCGGAGCGGAGCGGAGTGCTCCGCATTTTGAGTGGAGCGGAGCGCCCATGAAAATCCGGAGCGCTCCGCTCCGCTCCACATCACTAGTTACATGTTATTCCGTAAGAAACTTGAAATTGGTTTATATGGTTCTAAAAGAAAATAAAAAGGTATACTATAATTTCTTGAAACATTGTTCAAGCTAGCGTTGGGCAACCAGCCCCTTAGTTAGATGATGCTGATGGTTTTCTGATCAGAATGCTACAAATGAGACAAACTGTGATACTACTTAAACAGCTTCAATGCATACAGTTCGTTCCAAAGAACGCATTTTCTGGCTGCTTTGCAGATATGTTATTTTGCTGCAATGTAGACTGATTACAAAGTTTACAAGCGTACTGGCTGGTTTCGTGTTCATGTTACCCAAGCTTACAGTCAAGTACTTCAATAATGTATACTCTATTATGTATATCAATTTTTAAATATACCGCAGATTTCTGAATTGGCAAGCTGCTACAAGCATCGACCTAGCTTTGTTTTGTCGACAAATCCTTGCCGGGTGAAGATGAAAAATTCCCGGTTGAACATGAAGATGAACACCTGTATGTATATAATGAAACTGTATCCCACTTATGTTTCACATGGTTATTTGCAGAACTAGTCTTCTGTTTTATGAGGATGTGTTGGAATTTGATCATTGTGTACATATAACTTATGATTGGACCACAGATGAAACAAAAAATGTGGATAATTTTAAACACAAAATGTTTTAAATCGTATTTCCGGTTCTTGTATGGCTTTTGCCTTGTCTAGAACCGCAACCGGAACTTAATTTTGGACGGAACCGATATTCCTATTACTATCTGGTGTCACCATATTAGGACTGTTGTCTATTAAAAAGTTATTGCAATATTGATGAAAATTGTGGTCGTGTTATCATAACTAAATTCTGCCTACCATGCTTTTTTGGATAAATTTGGGCTTTTCACTGGATTTTATTCAGGATATCTGGCGATGTAGGATGAAATTGAAAAATCCTACCTGAGATGACCTGCGCAATGTTTCGTAGATGCGGCACATGATGTAGAATCCATATGCATTGGAATAAGTAAGAAATTGGAACCTGTTATTGCTAACCCAGAATTAACAATTTCTAATCCGCCACTGACAGTTCCTTGGATTTTATTCTGAATGAGAAAAATAACTGAACTTTAATACGGTATTTCGTAGTTCTTCTGAACAGCAGGAATATATATACCATTTATTGCACATGGGATATTCAATGTAGAGAGTGGGTTATTTATTATTATTAATAACGGGTGAAATGCAGGGAGATTGTTGTTTCTTGAAAGTAGAAACAATTTCGTTTCTATGCATCCGGCCTCTTGAGAAAAATGGTAAAGCACGCAACCGAATATTCGTGCAAAATGAACTCTTGAAACCTGTAAGGGCATCTGCATCTGGTACTGCAACTCTGGACCATTTGTCACACCCAGTTCTAAAGATAAGCTCATATTCAACGTATTCGTAGATGCAAAGTTCTGTATCTGAAGTAGCCCTCAATTAACTAGTAAATGTTACTCAACAAATCGAAAACAAGCGCGTCAATCAGTGGAGTTAGTCAGTTCGAAATTTCTTATTAGTTTTGGTATTGTGCGTATTCCATATCATTTTCAGGCACCGTAATTTTAAATTTGTGTTTCGAACACATTAACGCCATCATTAATATAGTTCGGTATATTTCGCAAATTACATTCCTCTTAAACATAATCATTTGAGTAAACATTTAAAATTGGTCTAGATTGGTAGCAATTAGAAATTTGGAAGTCGTTTGATGTTGAATTGTAAATGCAGCTATTTATGACTGAAACCGTAACTGATATTGCGCCCTCAGATGATCGATAAATTTACTTGAAATATATGCCAAAAAATATTCAGTTGTATATTTTAAAAGTAGGCCAATGGAGGATCTACTTGGGACTTTGGGACGGGGCAACTCACCGGAGCTTGGTGCCCAAGGTCAGTCAGCTGAGAGAAGTAGTTGGTCTGGGCGCTGAATAGGTCAGAGAAGTAACCATAATCGTTGCCCACAATGTTGCTTCACAACGGTCGCTCACTTTACACTAATTATTACCCTAACAATTATTCTAGGGTTAAATTTTTTCGGGAGTTGGTGCGGCGGCTCGAGGAACGGATATCGCACCTTGGGAGATGGGGGTAGATGGTTGCGGTATCTCGGAGTGGACGTGGAACGTGCGGTACCTGGGGATGTGGTGTGGACCCCGGGATCCCCTATCGTGAGAAGTTGGATGCGCCACTTATGTATATCGAAGTTTGCTTTAGTAGCATATTTAGTGCATTAGTTATATTTCAGGACAATGTCACCGTTAGGAGCTTATCGTTTCCCGCAGGAAAATTTATGTTGATGCGTGTCTTATATAAATAGCCACACATAAAATTGTAACACATTTAAC
>JASANE010011640.1:0-19895 GCA_030248225.1 Trileptium ribeirensis
AACGTAAGGGGCCGGAAAGGGCCTGTTACACATGCACCTTTTGCAACAAGCAGGGGCAATTTGCGCAAGGTCTTGCACTAAGGTCCTAATTCGAAACTTGTCGAGGAGCCGCCAAGCCTGCCTTCGGAGGGGAAGGGGGTGCTGCGCGCCTCCTGGCTTTTCGGCCACGGGGGGTCCGGACCTCAGGTGGGGTTACCCCCTACTCCTCCCTGCCGGCATGTATGGGTATAGCACGAGCTTGCTATACGTGTTTTCCTTGCAGGCATACGTATCTTTCTGGATAATCTGTTTAGTCTAGATTGACTATATCGGACAGACTATAGTGCCCTGGTGCACTGATTTATGCAGTTAATGTTTTAATTTTCATACTGTAATTGTATAAAATTTAAATTTAAAAGTTGCTTTTTGCCGAAATATCCCGCCGTTTTGATACCTGATGCGTGTTTGGCTGGCATATTTTTGTGATTTTTTTTGATCGATCAATATGGTCTTGGCCACGTTCCACAAAAGAGTTGTGTTAGATTGTGAATTTCCAATTTGACCTATAACGTATATGGGACAGATCCGAACCTAAGTCACATGTGCTGATTACTGCCCGATCTCTGCCTATTTTGGCCAAAAATTTGCGCGCACCTTGAGCGCGCGGGGCCAGGGGCGGAACCTCAGGATAAATGAGGCTTCCTACCAGGGAGATCGGCGAGGCTTCAAGGGGGTTCGCGGTTTAGACAGTATAACCGACCTGTCCGCACCATGAGCATGTATGCACAACACTCAACCGTATGCCTTCATCTATCGGAGATGTGTCGCGGTTCGTAAAAACACTTTGCACAATGTTAGAAATTTTGAAGGATTTATCTTAATACCTCTTGCACTGTTGTGTAGTAAAACAAGTTATGATTGACAAAACCCTTGTGTATACCTCCATGTTGCTGGCGACTCCGGTTGTTAATCATAACTGGAATCGTCGTCGAAAAACAAAATTGTTGGTGATTCTTGTACTTATATTAGCAGTGTTCAAAGCATTTCGAGTTTAGAAAAATATCGCTGATGTAGTTCGCCCACCGGGTCACGATTGCACACGTTTCTATTAATTATAAATTCGCCGCATAATAATTATTGTTTTGTATTAATATTTTGAAATGACATATTATTACGTAGCTAAAGTTCGGAATCTCATATTCAGCTTTGGATTTTTGTTTTTTTCTGTCTGTGGTAGTGTTATTATTGCTGGGGATTTCCCACGCTATAAAAGGGTTTCCCGAGCGCAAGCCTACCCAAACACCCGAATATAATCCAAAAACCTCATTCCAAAACCATCAATCCCACTTTTTCACAAATTCTATTATATAACCCATCCCACCAACCTTTCAAACCCGGAAATTTCTTAAATCTTATAATAATTATTATTGTTGCAATTATTAGTATTTGCTAATTTACATATTTTCCATTAATGCTAATTATTAGCTAACATAGTACACATATATATTAAGTTTTGTTTTAGTTGGAATGTCAGTCTTGATTTGTCTTCACCGATTTTGGTGCGCAAATAATGCGCTCTCGTCGGTTATCTTTTTATTATACTTTTTGTTTATGCTTACTGATTTCCAAACAAAGAACTGCGTGCGTAGTATAAGGCTGTAGGGTTATTGTCAATGAGTTCGTATATTTCGGATTTTATTTATTGGATTGGAGTTCCGAAGAAGGATCTACTGCGGTGTAAAGTGAAGGGCTGCTACGTGAGTAAGAACTAGATTATTTCACACACAGGTAGATTAATATCAGTGTTGGGGCTGGTGCCTTTTTCACCACAAATTTTTTCTTTTTTTCCATAAAGGCCGCCCCCACGCCGCCCTGGTGTTCCCTGTCGCCCTCGGCATGGCATATGAGCGTAATGTGTACGTAAATATCTATATATAACTGGCTATATATATATGTGTTATACAATAGCTATGTAATTTTCTATAAATATATAAAATATATTAAACCTATATAAATCCTGAAATTCACCCACATCCCTCCACCTCCCAAAACTCATATTTAATACTTAAAAACTACTTATAACTTATTCTTTCCTTATAAACACCCTATTCCCCAACCCATATCTTATATTCACCCATCCTTTTTCACTATAACCAAAATTCTACCCAAACTCTATTTTTCTCATTTTTCAACCAAAATTCAAACCCCTCCCTCTCACCCAAACCTCCACTAATCTCCCTAAAATTTTCATATCTTTTTCACATTACTACCCCCATCCACATATTAAACCCCCTCCTTCCCCTTCTTTTTATTTCCTATAAATTTACCCTTTCCAAAAATATCCTTTTTCTCCCCTTTCTCATCTTTTTCAAATATTCCCCATTCCCTTAAAACTCAACCACCATCCCCTAAATTTTAATATCCTTTTTCCCTTACCACCCCTATCCATATATCTACTCCACCCCTTTCCCATTCCTCTATTTTTCATAAATTTCCATTTTCCAAAAATTCTCATTTTTCCCCAACTTTTCACATTTTTCAAATATCTCTCATTTTCTAAATACTTAACCCCCACTCCTCAAATTTAAAACACAAGCTTCCCTACCTACCCCCTTCATCATATTAAAATTTCACCATCCCCCTCTCTCTACTTTTCTTAAACCACGCCCCAACTTTCTACCCCTTTTCTCATTTTAAAATTTTCTTCAAAATTCCTCTAAATTATGTAGTAAATATATATAAAATATATTATAATCGTAGCAAGCGCGTGTTATATCAAATCAATATGGTATAGAGTGTCATTTGTTGTCGTTATTTGGGCGTCTTGCATATGTATACATGGTTACTCGTGATTGCATAGTGAATTTAATTTCTATTAGTATGTATTAGGATGGTTGTTGTTTTTGAATTCGAATTAATTACCTAGCTATGTTGAGGGACGTTTCCAAAGATTTGGATTACGTGTCGTTTTAGCGGAGCGAGCGCTAATGTTTAATTCGCTGGTGGTTGTGTTTTTAAGACTGACAAAGTGTTTTTGCCATAATTATGTTTTAATTAATTAGAGTTTAGGACGACCTAGCTAAGACCTGTTACGTGTATAGAGCGGTTTACATTGAAACTTGAGGCGTATATAGTTTCGCTATAAATATTGCGATGAGTAGGGATCGAGTTAGAATTTTTAGTGGCTATGAAGCGCTGCTTGGCGGAGATTGCTGGAAAGTTTGCCACTTCTTTACTTTATGCGTTTATGCTTTCTTGGTTACGAGAAAATTTACATGCGTTTGTTAACGGGTTTCGTGAAGGATAAATGCGTCGAGTAATATTGGTGGTTTATAACTGTGTTATTAGTATTGGAACGTGGAGTGCCGCTGAGTGAGAATTTTGACTTGGAACACAATAGGTCCTTGTTTCAGTTGAACGCTAGTTCGTTTTTTTATTCAGCGGAATCAGCTCCGTCGTTGAAAGTCTCACTGTGGACTGGCACTGCACGGGATTAGTGAATAAACAATTACTACTATACGGCTGTTATTGGTGTCATGAAAAAAGCGTAATAAAGCTAAATTGGTAGATGATGAGCTGTTAATCGCGCTGGATTGCGTTAAGGACAAGAAACACTATAGTATTTGTATCACCACATCCCTGGTACGCCAGACCACGAGCTCGCGCGCGCCAGTTGTTAATGCTAAAAGTTGGTTTTGCTCTGCGACTTATAGTTCCATGGGTATGGGGCATGGCGCTCCCATGGTTCCCCTACCCAAAATTTCTAATTTTATTGCTACGTCCTGGTAGGATGATAGATTGTAGTTGCGGGGTTTTGGGGCATGGGAAACTTATTGCTGCATTAGTTTTGTTGTAACTTGCGCGGTGTTGTGTATTATCCACATATAGCATATAGCTATCGAGAGCTGGTTGGCTATGCACGCAAAAGGCATAGGTGTACCTATGCTTCACTACGTTATGCAATCTCGATAGAGTTACTAGTAATAACGGATGCAACAAAATATAACGTCACGTTGAAAATAATGAAATCATGCATGGTGCCGGGGCTCCCAGATGATACACTACCATCGCAAAAACTTACACATTCGCCCCGTTGTTTTCAATGACTCCAAAAACCGTTATAGTGACCAGATAATCCTTATTAACGATTATCTTAGAAATATTTATAAAGGGTTAAAATAAGTCCAACTGTGAACCCAATTTGTGCCGCTTTCTGCGCAATTGCAATTCGGACGAAAAGTGCTGGTCAACAAAGTTGTACATCCTATTCAGGC
Organism: Trileptium ribeirensis; assembly: GCA_030248225.1. Taxonomy (NCBI): domain Eukaryota; kingdom Metazoa; phylum Nematoda; class Enoplea; order Enoplida; family Thoracostomopsidae; genus Trileptium; species Trileptium ribeirensis. The sequence goes on from JASANE010011640.1 coordinate 4,254, forward strand.
GAATCTTTTTGATACGAAGTTTGAATTTTGAGATATAACTAACGCGCAGTTTTTCCTCTGTCACAAAAGTTGAGGGGCACCCTATTTAAAGAGGTTTTACCATATTGCATGGATTGTTTGAATAGATGAATTTTATGCTTGGTCACGCGCACGCCTATAAACCATCAAACGCAAAGGACCCTATGCAAATATTTTCACTTGTTCCTGAGATATTTAGAATAAATATGTACTATTCGGACGGACAGACACGGTAAAATTTACCAGTGCGTACACAAATATATGCTTGCTCGCTTCAGTCGCTGTGCAATGAACAATTCTAGCGTTTTTGGCTAAAAATTAAATCTTAAAAATTTTATATTTTTCCAAACCTGGGCACTCCTCAGTTCTAGCTAAAGTGGGCCAGTTCATGCATCCTGGCGAAATCCGGTGCTTCCCAGTTCCGAACTAGCATCCTCCCCCGTTCATGGCTCTTGGCAACTTTATCGGCCAATGGAGAAGCAGGAATAAAAAGCATATCTCGTAACCAGGATTAGATAGTAGTATTTTGTTAACTTACTTTGCGGCACGTAAAACTATGACAATAATCTAGCAGCGTCGTATGTATCCTTGCTACCTGCCACTCGACTATTACGTGCCTATTTGTTGAAATTAACTTCTAACAGTGTTTCAGAATATATATTTAGAATATGCGACCGCTTTTGACGTTGGTGCTACCCTGTCGTTTCTCTGGTTCTGATGTTGTGTGATCTATTTCTGTATAGTCCAAGTGTACGTAAGTAAATTCGGCCCTGTATTGTGTTTGGCGGTTTCAAACGAGTAATTTTAGATTTGAGAACGAATTTTTCATGTCATGTATCGGAGTTACTGGTCCGTAGTATATTTTGCTCTGTCGAGATTTGTTGGTGCAATGGGGCTAAACAGGATCAAGCTCAACAGGGTCTTCTTTCCCCGGCGACTTCACGGTGCTCGTTCCTACCGCTGTGGTTTCGCTAGATGGTACATAGGGACAGTAGGAATCTCGTTAATCCATTCATGCGCGTCAATAATTAGATGACGAGGCATTTGGCTACCTTAAGAGAGTCAAATGGCTCATAGTGATATTTTCTATTCAGGATGGTCGTCCGCCTATAGCTTTGTTATGAAGCTATGTCTTAGTGATATAAAATTGAATTGAATTTAATTCTTACTAGCCGTGTAGTTGCAAGATTTCTATGGTATCTATTTATTAGGTCTTTTAGGCTACCACACAAGGTTTTTTAAATATACATTGCGTCCAGACTGAGTCTGTCAGTGTCTGATGCAGTGAAAATCGGTAAATATACAAATTATATATAATGGTTATAAATACATGTTTACGCATAAGCATATCGACACATAGTTCCCGCGCTTAATTCCATCCCGCCGTGCCGAAGGGGCTGAACATTGTACCAATTGAGAGCAAAATTATGAGAAAAATTGCGACAACAATGAAGGAAATTGATTAAAAATACTGGGCCTTAGAACCCAAAACAAATCCAGATGACACGTATATCTCAACTTTGGCATTGCGGTTTGAGTCACGCGATGGTTCATTTGCTTGAAATCTCGATTTATACGTGAATCCCTATGTTCGAGTATTCTTCACATAAAAAGCGGACCGAGTTGGCTCGAAAAATCAAGTTTTTATTGTATCTCGACAACCAGTATAGTAGATATCCGAGTCAAATTGGGCTCATATTATAGAGGAAATAAGCCTATATAAGGTTAGATACAATGCTTTGGTGCGCAGCTGGTTCAAAATATAGTATCTGGATTAAAAGATGTTTTTAATGCGCTCTTAAGACCAAAAATACACGGAAACGGCAATACCTCCGCAATCACTCGAGCTATATAAGTGTTTTTGGTCTCATTTTGGTATAACAGTTTATCTTGTAGCCGCAAATGATGAATTGCTGTTATCGCTGGTCAAAACATGGATCCATGAGATCCGGTACACGAAAAAGACTATCTGCGCAACCACTAGAACCACGAAGCGTTTACTGGTCTCATTTTGTGTAGCATTGTATTATATGGCTATGTACATGCACATTGTTATTGCAATCGTGTATATTTCTAGACTATTCAAACAACATGGCTAATATTTTGTTTATTTAAAAATTATTCTTAATATAGCTGTGTATGTTTACCTAAATTACGTACATATTTAACGCCTTTGTGAGAAGACAAACTTTTGGTTGGTGACATGTAACAAAATAGTAGTTAATGATATCAAGGTTTATTGAACATCACTTGCAACAGTATTATGTTGACAAGGTATGGAATAGACAGATATTCATTAAGCAAGGTGAATTGGACTTATTCGGGTACGTATAGCGAGAGATGGCTTGGCCATTAATAAAAGAAGCATGTGTTGTGGTGCAGATATTTATTTACCAGGTATAGTTAGGTATTCAGTCCTAAATTAATCTGCGTGGCTCAAGGACAGGTCCTGGCTCACACTGGGGAATCTAGTTTATGCGCTTGTTTTATTTTGCCTTTTTTGTGCAATGTCTTCATATTATATACATTTTATTTTATTTCAGTTGCTGTTACAAATGGACGTTGTCAAATGCTTCTTCGTGTCGACAACAAATCTTTCGTTTTAGATACGGAAACGCAGGTTTACGCAGACTAGTAACATGCAAAATGGAAAGAAGCGCTCGCAACAGCGGCCGTCGCTTGAGATTTATCGACCTCCTGGTACAAGTTTGCTTCTTTAGATTTGTTTATGAATTTGGATCTTTGATATATTTTTGGAATTTATATACATTATGAAAGTGTAACCGTTATGTTTTGTCTTCAGATATTATCGTCGCATATTGCGTCAAAAATTTGTACCAATGTCTCGTCTGTGCCCAAAAGACACTCTGTTCTGTTGATGAAGTACCTGCTATATATATTTCTAGTGGTCATTATATTTAGCGAGAAAGAGGAAAGTGGCCCTAAATCGGAACCTTGTTCTACCCAGATATCCTATCATTGGGTTTCATCGTTTTTATATAACTGAAACTGAGCGAGCGCGGCGAGAGTAGTTCCCATGAAGGAGCTAGCGGGGCTCGTGAAAATTTGTTTTTATGTTACCATCATTCATAACTCATTTTCAGATGGACCGATTTCGACAAGTCTTTTTGTTCGATAGAAAAAGTGATGATGATGTGCCCTTTAGCTGAACGCAACACCGGCTCCGGGGTAAAATGGCAAAACAGGTTTTAAGGGTTTTTGCCAAATCTGGCATCATGGGTATCAGTGTTTCGCAGCTCATATCTCGCAACACGTGCTTCGAATCAGAGACCGCCCAGCAGCATCAGCTCATCGATATGTACAATTTTGCTGACCACGACGCTTTATGGGGCCACAATCTGGGCGGCTGTGGACCCGAATATAGTTCGTCGACCCTTTGCCAGAAATTACGATTTTTCAAATTTCTGCATGTTATTACGTTTTTTTGCTTTTCAATGAGTGCTTGTTAAAAGTTATCAAACACGCTGAATACTATGGTTTTGCTATCGTTCACCTTGACTGATTATACATTTTCTTCGGGTTTCAAGAGTTTTAAGGTCGATGAACCCGATTTCCAAAACGCGTGGTTTCATTTGTTTGGTTACGTATTGCGTACGTAGCATCAAGAATGGTCTACATATAGGTATTTCTGAACGCTGAATACAATGATTTATTATCTAGAGTGCTGCGAGCTTATTTCGTGCTTTTTCATGAGGTTTCAATGGGGTCTAGGGCAGTAAAATCCGATTTCCACAATATAGTCTTCCTTCAGTTGTTTGGCTACATATGGCATATAGGGCATCAAGAATTGTTAATAGAAGTTTTTGGTAAGCAGAATACAGTGGTTTGGTTATATAGCGACTAGCATAAGTATCTCATGCCTTTTCAGTAGTTTTCAAGGGGTTTATTTGCATTGAACCCGATTGCGTGTTTAGGTGCATTAAACCCGATAGTCTGTCTTCAGTTGTTTCGTTACGTGTTGCCTACAGCCCATCAAGAATTTTTTATATGGTTTTCGGTACGATGGATATCTTTGGTTTGGTTATCTATAGACCAGCACAGATACTTCGCGCGTTTTCAGCTGTTTTTGTTGGGTTTAGGGTCGAAGAGGCTTTAGTTTTTCAATAGATTCAGGATTACTTAGGGTTTAATGTGGTATAGACATAAGTGATTATAAAATGCCCACCTGACGAAACCCTGCTGGCTCCGTTTCAAACTCGCTTTCGAGATACTAGCGATTATATATGATTCAATGTTAATTTGCTTTTGTCCAAGCGCAAAAATTTCAACGACATGTGTCACAGTATTCGTTATACTCCAGTGGACCATTTTTATCAGTTTCGTCATGCGTGCAGTATTAAATTTATGATTTTATCTCAGGATATTCGCCAGTATGCTCTGAGGTTTCTTCAAGCGCGTCTTCTGCGGATACAATGACATCGACTGTTACAGAATTCCCGCTCATCCGGGAAAACCGGGAATTCCGGGAAATTTAGGAAAACTTCCGGGAAAAATATATTAAATTCGGGAATTTTTTCACAATTTTATTTCTTGTACCCTTTATTGTATTTCTTTGCCTCAACTGCTCAACCGGTGGAGGATCCCGGACCTGCGGCTACGGGTCAATCAAAAGTTGTCCCGTTGGCAATTAAGACGGAAGTTACGTCAGCCGAATTGCGTTGGGTCTGCCTGTGCGTGCAACAGCACTTCTCATTTAACAGTTGCCGCGAAATCAACAACGCCTTCAAAATTATGTTTCCTGATTCGGAAATCGCACAAGCCTTTTCATGCGTCAGTGACAAAGCGTCTTATCTGGTTAACTTCGGCTTAGCCCCTTTTTTCCGAATGAGGTCGAAGTGGTATACATTATACATTAACGTTGGTTTTTCTTGGGCAGAAACTGTGGAGTTCATTACAGTGTTATCCGGGAAATCCGGGAAAAATTAGGGCTTTAATCCGGGAAAGCCGGGAATTTTTTTTCCAAAAAGTAGCGGGAACCCTGTGTTACCATGCGAAACAGTGATTGAATTGTTGTCTATTGATATGTGTCGGCGTTTTCCTACTTCATATATCACTTCTCGTTTGTATGGTATCACCACGTTTGTATTGTAATTCGCAGCACTATTTTACAGTTCCAAATTCAGCACTTTGAGTTCCTTTAAAGTCCAACGATGGCAGTTATACAGCGGCCATACTTGAATGGCAACGCTACGGTTATTTTGAATTCACATATCAATATATCAAAGTCATAGCTCTGTTTCTTCCTCCGAGAATAAAAAAACCCGTGAAAGTTATAAATCTCAAAATTTGAGACATACTGTTATAACCGAGTAGATTTTTTACGTTGTAGGGTCACAACGCTTCTGTTGTTTGTTGCATACCACGCAAATACAATTCCGTTTATCGTATTCACATTCAGCAACTCCGAAAATTGATAGACAATAATTCTAATACCTCCATCATACGTTTGTATTGAAAACCAGTAAAATTTGGCTATTTTCGTTCCAAAATTTACCACATTTTGCTCGTACACCATCCCATATAACCATAGCTATAATTACTGTCATAATGTGGGATAAAAACAATGGAACCAACGTGTTAAATAACCATATAATCTCAAGCAAAAACTTCTGTTATAAAAATTTTATAAATCACAATTTTGAGGTATATATATTTTTTTAAACTTTTGTTCATTGCTCGAAAACAGCTGCGTTGACAAAAATGCAAGGTGGTGCTATTTTTGGACCTGATGCCTAAGGCAGCAGTTATAACCACAAATATTAAAAATTTCAGTTGGTTACTTCGTGCTGACTTTGTGGCCTTGTACCGAACTTGTACAGACGATTCTTTTAAATATTACGCACACAAAGAGTGTTCCTGAAGCAATCATGGGTTGGTATTCGGTTTCTGCTAGGTGTAAATAAGTTACATATGTTCAACTTTGGGCGGCCGACGTAGTAATGATCATAAAATGTGCTTCAAACGATTTTTGTAAGGAGGTATATGGCTGTTCTATATTTTTCAATGTAGTCGTTAAATTATTGCCAATGATTTATTTAGGTCTTCGAGATACCGATTCATCTGATGCAAAATCACACAAAAAGACCGGAGCAGGGCATCAAAACCAGTGTTTGACACGCAGCACCGATTACAACATACATAGCGATAGTATTAACACGTCTGTTAGTTATAACAAGCACAGCAATCATTACGATATTGCATCACGTTATGCAAATTTGCACTTTTCATCAAATCATAGCGAGCACGACGACAGGGACCATTCATCGTTGTTTGTAAAAAGTCGTTCAGTGAGCTCCGATAATTTGAACGAGTTTGGTGTAAGCAAACGTTATATTGTAGTTCTTTGACGAGAATTATATATTGTCATATATATTGGAAAGGTTAATCAAGTGTTTAGTAATAATCTCTTGTGCGTTGCGGTTTCTTCATGTACTTATGTTGGCATCTTTTAAAAATGTTGACGGGTGCTTGAATGGAACTGGATGGAGCTTTAACTGTGGAAAACTGGTCATGTCCTTGTACCAACGAATTTACAGTGCGCCAGGTTATTGGTGCATCAATTCCAGACCTTTCCCTACGGCTGTCATGTCACCAAATTCAGACCTCCGCTGGTTTTGAAACCACTAAGTTCACACCCTTTCAGGTACCTAAAAGGTCAAAATATTAAGCTTAGTATTAAATCTTGGACTAATTGTTTAACACTACCGGGCAACCGGGAGGTGGCCTTGGTTGTCCAAGCATCTGGGGCTGTGGTTTAGATTTGTTGGTGAAAAAATATAAGTGATGAAGTCTATCGGAGGTAGAAGAACATATGGCTTTCCTTTGTTTCTGACCGACCATGTCTGTAACGACGTAAGCCTGAAATTAACCGCGGTGATAATATCTAAAATCAGAACAGTGTCGCATTCTTCGGCGCTTGTTAATACCATGTGCCGAAGGTATTCGACGTTACTGAAGAGTGTGGCCTTGTTCCAGTGATGGGTTATCATTGGCTAGTGACAATGCTTATTTCAATTTGAATTGGTGTATCGATGTTCTTATTTTATTGATATACGAGATGTTTAACAGCTAGAGCTGCATTTGTATGTTACCTCGTGAAAGTTTTAAGATTCTATCGTCGGAATAGTTTTTGTAAACAATTGTACAACGTTTGTAAATATATCCAAAATGTCATAATCTCACTGGTTGACACGTCCGAGTATTACAATGAGTTTAACTGATGTAGCTATGCAAGGCAGTAGTTTTTGTTTCTGAATAAAAATGCGCATTAATAATATTAATTGCATTTTATTATTTAGCGTGTAGATATTAATAGAATAACCTTCAAAGTAGCCTTTACAATGTTTTTGTAAGCAGTGGATTTGTTTCTTCCTGTTAAGCCCAAGCTCCGCTCACAAATGTAGTTCCACTACCGACTAGTATTCTTATAGCGTGTCAAACATTGAAGGTAGTCAGTGAATCGGGCAACTGCCAATTTGCGAGTTCTTACATTGTGCAACTGTCCAGTTTCAGATTTGAATAATCGCCTAAACCTGGCATAATTTTAATTCTATTATATTGTAATGCTGCATCTTCATGGTAATTTTTATTTTATATTACGTCCTTCGGCACAGAAGCAACATTGTAATGTTATGTTCGTTTCTACATTACAGTGGTCAAAAATGGGAAATTTTATATAATGCTATAATAGTTTTAAAACATTTTTCTCGTTATTTAAATGGGTTGTTTATAATAAATAAGACATTCCCTTGGTAAAACACAGTGTAATATTGTGACTTTTTGCTGTTTCTCAATGTGACGGTGTCGCGACCAGTCAAGGGCGTAGCCAGGGAGGAGGTTGCGGGGGGTCGCGGCCCTCCCTTTTGGTTCAACCCCAAACAAAATTTTTTCGAATAATTTCGGTTGAAAATCATGTCGGAAATTGTCCTAAAACTAGCCTCTCTCACACTAGAAAACAATAACTTTGAACCGAATTTTTGACCAAACTTCACATTTTTGTATAAGAATTCGCTATTTTGGCAACAGTTGAATTTTTACTTGTTTACGGCATACTTAATATACCAATTCTGGACCCCGCTTTCACATATCTGAGCGCGACCCCCCTCCCCGGACCCCCCTTTTAGGTACCCACTATGGGCCGCGACGCCCTCCCTTTCAAAATTCCTGGCTACGCCCTTGCAACCAGTTAAATAATTGAATACTCGCGGGAAAGCGCGGCAGTATTATTAAAATACATTTTAGGTAAAAGGATTATTGCTTGCGATAGGTTAATTGCAGCACTTAGTGGACCTAAAAATGGACTGAGATTATGATTACCGCATACAATACTGCATATGTCTTCAATACAGATATTCGCGAAACATGTGTAGTAGTGTAGTAGTACATATTGCTTTGGTTTTAGCGCATAAATAAATTCGCATCTTAATGAACTAAGTAAAGTATTGCGAAGTGCTTCGACCTGTGAATAAATCCTTGCTAGTATTGTGACAAACTTTGAGTAAAATATGAGCTAGCTACTCTGGTTGTACGCCAAGCATGCATATGTAATATATGGTCAGAAATAAATGTGAATTTTTCGCTAAAATTCGTAAACTTTGTGCGAAGAATTTGTGTTTATTTCGTTTCGGCACCATAATATATATTTGCCGTTCCTTAGATATCTCCCGTTTTATCACTTGTAAATGCCTATAAAATTTATATAATGCAGGTAGCCGATGGTTGTTCGATGGACAAACCGTCTACCGATGGAGCAGCCGGTCAAAAGCTGCTTACGGGGCGTTCGAATTTCAATTCGTATACTCACCGTCGCTCGAACACTTCGCCTCTCGATAAAATGAATTTGGGTTAGTTGCAAAAATCATTATTGTTTTGTATGTGTTTGCAAACAATATGCACTTATTTTAGACAGTTACAGTGCACTTTGTTTTCATTGGGTTGCCATCAAAGTAGATAGCGCATTCGCACTCGGTTTTTACCACGACAAAAGAGAATACAGATATACTACAATAGAGGTGAGGACGAGGTCAAATCGCTATGTGTTATTAACAATAGCAAGCGTTGGTGGTATTTTACTGGATGATCAACAATAGATTATAGTAAATAGGTTCATTTAGCACCCACAAAAATATAGTTTTTTACATATTTTGGTGTAATGCTGTATGTATATTTATTTATACTGGACAGTTACGAGCAGCCCCAATGGGGTAGGTAATTAAGGTTGTTTGATGCTGTGTTTGTGAACCCAAATGCATTACTTCAAATCAGAACCAACTAAAACAGTTTTAACGAATTACACACTCAAGACGGAATATTTTTTCGATGGAAAATCTAGGGGTCGAATTTGGTTAAGTGAAGTTATCGTCCTTAGAGGAGGATTTCGGTAGTAGTGATCGCAATCGATCAAATAACGGGATCTTAGATATTCAGTTTCCTCGGGCTTCCAACCTTGTCAATTGGCCCACTACAGCATATGCTCAACATAATGACCTAAACCATGTGGAGTTCAAGTTGGAAATTTAGGTTATATTTTAATTTAGTGCTGTATATGACTAAATCACATAGGCATTTTGCTATTATATGCAAAATTTACTGCTAGATTGAATGGAATCAACGGAAATTTTTAGGGGTGTTAGCCATGATGACTGCTATATAATCCAGTTACAGAGCCTCTATAATGTACAAATCACACTTTTGTCGCCATATACAATGAAACAAATTGAAATTTTCAGGCTTTTCTGACTTGCACAAAACAGTGGATCGCGCTCGGTCGTTTCGTGATGGTTACAATGCTGGGAAGCCTAGAATGTTTTACAACAAGTCAAATGGTTAGAAAATTTGCTTTGTTATTAATGTTATCGATTGTTATGAATCCGACCCATAGTACAAACATATGTCAGTACCAATACTTAGTAAGGGCAATACTGCTTCCCATTTGGAAGTACGCTCCACTCTAAAAATTATTGTCGAGTCTCGAACGAGCAACAATTGAACGCAAATCTAAAGAAATCTCTCGCCTACTTTTCCAACCATTATTTAAAGTGCTCAGTAAAATTTCAAAAAGCTGTCGAGCCACTTTCGAAAAATACTTGAAATTGTCTGAAACGAAATACAGCGAACAGCGCACACTTTTAATAGCTGTAGCAGCCCATACTATGCTAAAACTTATTTGCGTGATCTGTTTAATCCATTGAACTATATAGAGCGAGATGACCAGATGTTTCGAATTTGAGTTATGGATACCAGAAGAAAAAATAATCCACAAAATGATAGTTCCAAATCTGTCCACGCGAAAATTAAGAATTCTAGAAGACTCTTCAGAATTCATCTACTTGACTCATTGGCTAGCTAATGAGCCAACGTTGTATGTAGTTGCCAATGTAGTATAAGATTCATTCGCCGTCAAGTTCGACATTTTTATGTTTTAGTTGCGAAACAAGAAACTCATATTAATGGAGAAAGCTGGCGACCATATGGTTTAGATTTAAATAGCGGTTCGAAATTTCCGCAAAAAATAGCACATAAAGGCTCAAGCGTTTCTTTGAAGGCTAAAGCTGACGGCTTCGTGGTGCCATCTTACGGCGAAAATACTCGACCTAAATCACCTGGTTTAAACCGTGAAACCACTGTCATTCGCTCCAAATCTCCTGGGGCGCAGACGAAATCAGTCTCAAGTAAGTTAATGCTTTCATGTAATTTTGATGATGGCGCAACAATAATTGCCTGGAATAAATTTGTACGAACCTTGTCTATATTTTCAATTGCTTTGGATGACTTTGCTTCTAGTTCATTGTAGAAACGTTACTGAAAGAATATGTTTTCGGGTGTCCCCCTAAAACAAAGACGTGGAAATCATTATGTAAGCAAAAATTAACCAATTTCAGTAGTGCTCAAATCGCTATCTCCTAAATAATTGCCATTTACCACTGTAGTTTTATAACCCGCGGTGTAATAACTGAATGTTTATTGGTAATTATTTGTAATGCAACAACAACTTCGTGTACGGAATAACATATGCTGCGTAAGTAGTTCAGGAGTTACAACATCTGTTTGCTAGCTAAACACATTGATTTGGGTTTATCTGACATTAATTATTAAGATTTAACAGATCATTATCTCAGACAATAAAATGGATTGCCCCGTTTATAAGATACGGGTGGCTCTATTAATAAAGCTGAAATTTTCAACGCATGTTTTAGTAGATAAAAAGATTATTCCTAGTACATAAATAATGCAGAATTGTTTGTAGAAAACTGCAATTTATACTTTGTCTTCGAGAATGCAAAACTTATTACTAGAATTTCGCGACTGCTAAAACTGTATCTTTATCAGATGATTGTTCTAATTTTAGTTTGCATTTAAGTATATTAGCAGTAAGCTAAGAAATTTATGCGTAATGCTTAACAAATAATAGATCCGTTGTCTAGTGGACGTTGAGCAAGCGATTACGCTAAAAAATTTTATCAAACATATTTTAAATACAATTGCATGAGCATTGCAATGATATTTGGTAGCGGCCATACATTTGGTTGCACAATATAGTTTTTATTTATATCAGTCAACGCATTTTATTGGCTGCCTGCTTCTGTGAACCATGGGGTACATACTGGCTAATTATGAAAGCAAAATTATAATTATCGTGCTGGCACAACGGTGCAACTCAGCGTCCGAGAGTTAAACTGTGTGCACAAAAAGCAACCATTTCTTTCACGTCTGCGTTTCTCAACACAGATTTCACTTCGAAGTCATCAAACAGCACCACGTCGACTCGCTCAAGATCACCTGTTTCTTCGTCTCCTATCAACAATGCACTAGTTGTCAAACCGCTGACAACAAAGCAAATCGATGAAATCAACTCACATTTCGAATGTCTTGAACTTTCGTCGCATATGGTCTTACAACGATACTTAAATTGTAAGTGGTTATGGTAAAAAAGCGAGTTATTATCAATAAGGAGAATTTTTTGCTGTTATGTATCTGATTAAAATCGGTAAAGTACATGACTGCGATTATATGTTGGTTCGTGGTTGATGCTTGTTTAAAGTTGTAGTTAACGTTAAAATCAGCGACATACAAAAACAGCCGAAATAAGCAATCATGTTATTTGCTTTTCTGCACTAATCATTGTAGAAAAGTTGTGTCTCTGCTGTATAAGTTACTAGTGTATATGATTTATTTTTTTGCGCACAGACGTATATATCTCAATATTAAATGCAATGTAATAATATATATTGTGATATCAGCCATCTTAGCGGTGAAGTTTCAGCGGTGTTATAGCATATACTGCCGACGTATGTACATTATGTTTGTAGTGGAAGCATTTGTGACTGCTGTAAAATTATTAAATATGTTGTAAATGAAAAAACAAATGTTTTTGTTAGCAATGTTGCTAGCTGTGGATTCTTGTTCAGTGAATAATAACTATAGTAGCTTGTCATTCCAAACTTCAGTTAGTCTAAAATATAGTACATACTGAATCAAGGATGTGAATGTTTAGTTCGTTTGAGTGTCTTATCTGGTAAAAATATAATTACTTTTAGCCATGGGCGTAGCTAGGAAAAAATTTCGTAGGGGATTTTAACTTAGGGACTTTTATGCATGACATAGAAAATACAACGTAAAGGTTATGGGTACGAATCGCTCCGCGGGTCCGAATTTTTTTATTTCTTAAAAGCCGAATGTATTCCTCTGGCTGCGCACCTACTTTTATCTCATAATTATGGCATGTAATATTCGAGTTCTGAGGCATAAATCACCAATAAAATGCAAATGCGCTCGAAACTGATGCAGGAGTCTACTCACCAGAAATGAATATCCGTTACGAATTCATTATTTACGTTGCAGTGGAAATCACGCGGTATGCATGGAATAAGCTTCAACAAGTCTGTATTGGTTGGAGCATCTATTGCAAGATAATACCTGAGCATAGTTATAAGATGCAGACTCAAGACACACGACTTTGTTTGGTTATGATAACTTTACTCGAAATGACATGTATCTGATCGCTACATAAATTGCTAAATTTGCCCAGTAGAAAATATTAGTATCACTTGTAGAATAGTTCACACATTTTAGCGTCTGACTACTTAAATAAAAAACACAAGCACAAATCGAATATAGGTACCATTATGTAAATAAGTAGGGTTTAATCCACGTTGCTTTTATAGATTGATTACTGCTGAAAATAGGTTGTAGTAATACCATCGGCTTTACTCCTGCTATATTATAAAGCAGACAGCTAGTAGTTACTGTGCACTGGTTCTGTAAAATGCCCACATGCGTACGGTACTTGTCACAATTGACTGTCGCTTTACGAGCGAGTAATCAACAAGCAAATTATATTATCCCAAAGTTAAGTTATGTTTTTACACGAACACGTTGTGGGTGCAAAACGAATAATTATTGTAACGGGTACTGTACTTTTTCGATCTTATTAGCGTTTCTTTTTCATTACCCTTAAAGCGCACTATTCCCTTTAGTTGTTATACTTGGGCATTTTGTGTCAATGTGAATCGATGTGAAACAATACTTTGCTTGCGTAACAGTCACTCGGTTTTGAACCGGTGTGGTTGTTTCAATTCGGAGACATTTACAATACTATGTAATTTTTAAAATATACTGTTCGAATATGTGTTTAGAGTGTCTGGACGTGACATATCACTATCGATCACTAAAATATATTTTTAACTACATCTTACTGCTGTTTATATAGAGTTACGGATAGAACCACATAGCGAAAACTTCACAAATAGGTCCAAAACATTAGCAATCTGTTCCCGAGTTATTTTAGGAACGATCTAGCGAACGCTTTAGTTTTCTATATAAACAGCAGTAAGATGTAAGTTAAAAATATATTTTAGTGATCGATAGTGATATGTCACGTCCAGACACTATTAAACACATATTCGAACAGTATATTTAAAAATTACATAGTATTGTAAATGTCTCCGAATTGAAACAACCACACCGGTTCAAAACCGAGTGACTGTTACGCAAGCAAAGTATTGTTTCACATCAATCACATTGACACAAAATGCCCAAGTATAACGACTAAAGGGAATGATAGCTTTAAGGGTAATGAAAAAGAAACGCTAATAAGATCGAAAAAGTACAGTACCCGTTACAATAATTATCGTTTTGCACCCACAACGTGTTCGTGTAAAAAGTAGCGTTAACTTTGGGATAATATAATTTGCTTGTTGATTACTCGCTCGTCAAGCGACAGTCAATTGTGACAAGTACCATCCACATGTGGGCATTTTACAGAACCATTTTTTTTTCCCCACTAGCTGTCTGCTTTATAATATAGCAGGAGTAAAGCCGATGGTATTACTACAACCTATTTTCAGCAGTAATCAATCTATAAAAGCGACATGGATTAAACCCTAGTTATTTACATAATGGTACCTATACTCAATTTGTGTTTGTGTTTTTTATTTAAGTAGTCAGACGCTAAAATGTGTGAACTATTCTACAAGTGATACTAATATTTTCTACTGGGCAAATTTAGCAATTTATGTAGCGATCAGATACATGTCATTTAAAGTAAAGTTACTCATAACCAAACAAAGTAGTGTGTCTTCATTTATTAATTTTATAACTATGCTCAGGTATTCTCTTGCAATAGATGCTCCAACCAATACTGGTTTGTGTGAAGCTTATTCCATGCATACCGCGTGATTTCCACTGCAACGTAAATAATGAATTCGTATTTTAAATTTTTTTCTGGTGAGTAGACTCCTGCATCAGTTTCGAGCGCATTTGCATTTTTTGGTGATTTTATGCCTCAGAACTCGAATATTACATGCCATAATTATAGACATAAAAGTAGGTGCGCAGCCAGAGGAATACATTCGGCTTTTAAGAAAATAAAAAAATTCGGACCCGCGGAGCGATTCGTACCCATAACCTTTCTCGTTGTATCTTCTATGTCATGCATCAAAGTCCCTAAGTATAAGTCCCTACAAAATTTTTCCTCCAGCTACGCCCATGGCTAAAAGTAATTATATTTTTACCAGATAAGACACTCAAACGAACTAAACATTCACATCCTTGATTCAGTATGTACTATATTTTAAACTTAACTGAAGTTTGAATAACTAAGCTAACTATAGTTATTATTCACTGAACAAGAATCCACAGCTCAGCAACATTGCTAACAAAAACATTTTGTTTTTTCATTTACAACATACTTAATAATTTTACAGCAGCTCACAAATGCTTCCACTAACAAACATAATGTACATACGTCGGCAGTATATGCTATAACACCGCTGAAACCTCACCGCTAAGATGGCTGATATCACAATATATATTATTACATTTGCATTTAATATTAAGAATATAATACATTATACGCAAAAAAAATGGGTAGTACACTACATAACTTATACAGCAGAGACACAACTTTTACTACAATGATTCATTGCAGAAAAGCAAATATGATTGATTGCTTACTTCTGCTGTACTTTTATTTCGCTAGACTTTAACGTTAACTACAACTTTAAACAAGCATCAACCACGAACCAACATATAATCGCAGTCAATGTACTTTATACGATTTTGAGTGGATTCGTGACGGCGAAAAATTTACATTTATTGATAATA